>CABFNQ020000549.1:0-12095 GCA_902077795.2 Clonostachys rhizophaga
CCCTAACCCTAACCCTAACCCTAACCCTAACCCTAACCCTAACCCTAACCCTAACCCTAACCCTAACCCTAACCCTAACCCTAAGTTTATAGATATAGAAAGCTATTATAAAGATATTCTATAAATATTAGAAGTTATTAAATAAGAACTTTATTAAGGAATTCCTATTAGAAATATCTTATCTAACCCTAGATATAATAATATATATAAATAAGCCTCTTACTATTACTAGGGTTTAGTATTAGTAGATAGCCTATATAATATTATCTTATAGCTATTTATTTCCTCTAAGAATAGGAATTTTCTTAAATAAGCTTATCTAGCTTATCTACTATATTTTCCTACTTAATATTATTATACTCTATCTAATCTAATTTAAAATAGCTTCTATAGGGAGAATATTATAGATAAAATTAGCTATCTTTACTACTAGAGAGATAAAAATATAGTAGTAGTTTATATTATTACTTATTTTAATACTCTTACTTATAATTAGTATACTTAATTTAATAGCTATAATAGTAATAATTATAATTTAACTATTAAATTATTTTCTAATCTTAGAAAGTTTTATTTACTAGCTTATTAGTCTTCTTATTTATCTCTTAAGATACTTATTAAAATAAAACCTTAATATTAGATATATTTAGCTCTTTAGTAAGTATATATAACTCCTAGAAAACCTTAGAGTTTTTAACTAGTTTTTAATTAGTAAACTTATACTTATTAGTTTTCTATTTAAGTATTTACTTAGTTATTCCCTTAATAAGATATTCTAAGTCTATCTTAATAATAACTATATCCAGTAGCTTTTTATTATCTAATATCTTAGTTTATAGTATAATTTTTACTAGTTTAAGTATAAGAATACTAGCTCTTAATTCTATAATTTAGTTTATTATATATAGCTTAAATAATAGAATACTTTAATTATATTTAGATATTTTACTAAAGAATACTCTAATAGTAGCTTTAGTATTTATCTAGCTATTATCTCTATAAGTACTATTAACTATAATAAATATACTATTAAGATATACTTTAATATATCTATAGTCTCTATAAGGGTTATTATTATAAGCTATATAAGTCTAGTTTTTATTATTACTAGAGATCTAGATTAAGTTTAAATCTATACTATTCTTATATTATAAACTAGATTTAAATCTTTAAATTCTATCTATCTTTAGTCTTCTATATAATATAGATCTAGTTATATATAGATAGAATAGTAATAATAATAGTAGTAATAGTAATAATAGATAATAAGATATATAGATAGTTAGCTAACTAATAATAAAGACTAACTAACTAATAAATAAGAATAAAGCTAATAGTTATATAGCTAACTCTTAATATAATATCTGATTAAGCAGATAGAATTAATACTCTTTAAAGAGCAGGAGGAGATTCCAGGCTCTATATATACTATATAGCTACTTTAGTATCTAAAGCCTTAATAAGATATTATAGGCTTATATTATCTTAGAATTATAGTATATTTATAGCTTAGTATACTACTGCTTTTAAATATATATAGAACCTGCTATATAACTAATCTAACTATTAGCTTTTTATATTAAAGTTATTAGATATAAACTAAGAATAAGAACTTATTTCTACTATATTATTAGAATACTCTAAGTACTATAAATCTACTAGATAGAATAAGTAAGTTAAGAAATAGTAATTATAAATAAACTTATCTATAAACTTTTATCTAGTAATAAGTAAAAATAATCTAAAATATAGCTCTATCTAATAGTAGTATATAGTTAGAGGGGAGATAGTATATAGAGATATATCCTAGGAGGATAATCTCTAGAGATATATATAAATATATAATAGAGTATAAAACCCTAGGCTATATTATAATAGTAGCTAGCTAATATAGTCTTATAAATTAATATATTATTATATATATAGTCTTTTAGAAAGTTAATTATAACTAAGCTAATTAATATTTTTAAAGTTAGTTCTTACTCTAAGATATAAATATAATTATTATAATAGTATTATATCTTAAGAAACTTATCTACTAGAGTATTTTCTACTATTTAGATATATTTAACTATCTATAATATAGTATTCCTAATAAAAATATATTTCTTATTCTAGAGAGCTTTTATTAGATCCTTCTCTTCCTAGTCTAGCTTCTCTCTCTTTATTCTTTTTTTTATACTAATAAGTAAGCTCTTTTATAATTAGCTTACTAAGCTCTATCTTTATACTGGATTAAAGTAAGTTAATTACTTTTTATCTACTTCTATTCTTAAGTAGTTTAATAGAAGACTTAGTAATATTTAGAGTCTCTACTAATTCTAAGGTATTTTTCTATTCTTTTCTAGAAGCTTATATAAGCTTATCTATTAGTTTAAATAGTTTAAATTTATCTAGACTTATAATAGTAGAACTATATCTTACTATCTATATAATACCCTAAAGCTACTTTAAGTTTACTAAATCTATCTAATCCTAGCCTTAGTCTTAGAGAAGATAGAACTATTATCTATTTATATATATATAGTATATATATATAACTATATTCTGAAGAGTAGTAATAAGAGGAGTCTGAGTAAATAAGTATAGATATATAGGGTTCTATTTCTTACTTCCTTCTAGGAAATATCTTTACTATAACTTCCTTATCTATAAAAGTACTACTTTATATAGTTAAAATATTATAAAATAAATAGCCTTAGAATTATAATTATAAAATAATATACTAATAGTTTTAAAATATCTCTTTTTACTAATAGTAGTTACTAGATATAATTTCTTATATTCAGTTAGATACTTTTAAATAATAGATATTATTTTTAATACTAGGTATACTGCTCTCTTATATAATATAGGGTATATTATAGAGTTAAATTCCTCTAGAGCTAATATATTACTATATAAGGCCTTATTAGGAAGAACTAGCTCTTTTTACCCTTTTTAATTAATAAGATTAGGAAACTAATTAGATTTCCCTTTAGTATTTATATTTTTAATAGACTAAAGAATTATTTTCTATATATTTATTAGAAGGGGATTCCTCTTAATAAGGATTTAAGAGATAAACTATAGTTAGCTAAAGAAGGGTTCTAAGATAGTATTATTATACTATAGAAGCAGATTATTAATATAGCTATATATATATTAATACTCCTACTAAGGATATATAATTATAAAGCCTACTAAGTATTTATTACTATATATAAATAAACTACTAGATATAAAGTCTATCTGAATATTATTAGATCTAAGTAATAACTACTCTATTACTCTTTTAAAAGATAAAGAAGTAATATCTATAATTAATATAGTTATATACTAAATAAGGGTTTACTAAGATAAGTTTATATATATAGATAAATAGCTATCCCTCTATAGTATACTATTTCTACTTAATTCTTAATATTTAATATAATCCCCTTATATCTATTTTTACTTTTATAGTATAGATACTCTTCTAAATAATAATTAATAATATTATCTCTACTTTAATTAAAACTAGCTTCTTAATATAGTTTAATTATCCTATTTAGAATAATCCTAATTATTTATAAGCTTTTCTAATATATATAATAGAAGGTTAAAATAAGAATTAATAAATAGATAAGTATATAAAGTAGCTATCTTTTTATCTAATTATACTTTTTTTATAGATCTTAGATTTACTATATTATTATATTAGCTAATATTTATACTCTATATATAGCTATCTTCTACTTACTCCTAAGATATCTTTTTATTTACTTAGTTATATATTCTACTATAAACTACTATACTACTATTAAATATACTAGCCTACTATTATTAAATAATCTAGCTAGTCTAGAGCCCCCCTTATTATTAATCTAATTAATACTTACTATTTTTAGCCTGCTCTATATCTCTATTATCTATTCTAATCTCTCTAATCTCTTTAATTATATTAAGAAAGTACTATTAAATATAAGGACCTTACTATAATATACTATTATCTCTAGTTACTCTCTAAGATTAATATCTATTAGTATTAAGTTCCTATAGAAATATCCTTAGCTAATAAAGTCTATATTACTATTATCTAAAACTACTAATTAGATAAAAACTATAATCTACTATATAAGTAGATTATTTTATAGTATTAACTTAGCTTTCCTTAATACTTTTATAAGTAGCTACTAGATAAGTATCTATATATACTTAAATCCTTTTTTTTCTTAACTCTATATTATTATTTTAAGATCTATTTACTAGATCTCTTACTTAATATCTAATATATTATTAATCTAGCTCTCTATTAACTATATATCTATCTCCTCTAGTATACTCTTATTATATATATAAGTAATAAACCTAATTAGGCTTATCTAGATAATCTAATACTATTACTATTATCTAAGATTATAGATAGCTATAAAACTCTTAAATATATCTCTTTCTTCTCCCTCTCTCTTCTTATCTATATTATTTAATATAGCTTATACTATCTATAGCTATTACTCTATTATAGCTTCTATTATATCTAGTCTATTCTAAAAGGCTAATTAAATAATTATATATCTCTAGTAATTTTAAATAAATCTATATTTCTACTCTCTTATATTCTTATTCCTATTCTTATTCTTATTATTACTCCTAAACTATATAATCTTATAGTTTAGTACTAATACTATATTTAGTATAGAGCTTATTACTAATAAGTATCTAATCTAGTTCTTTTTAATTTTCTTCTAAATTATTTTATTCTCTTTCTTATCTAGATAAAGAAAGTTTATTTTCTAGAGCTATTCCTTATAAGCTATATAGTTTATATCTAAAAGCTATATTATTCTATATAGAATTTTATTATACTCTATAAGCAGATCTAGCTATATAGATTACTTAAGTATAATTATATAGGTCTATATAGATACTATATCTAAGTTTTATCTATATATTTTAATTAAGGAAATATTCTATTATAGCTAATTAAAGCCTAAGATAGTTATTATTTACTATAGGAAGAAGATAGAGAGCTTTTAGTTAGTTACTATAAATAGTTTATAGCTATATATTATATAATACTAGAGCTTAAGCTATTCTATTAATAATTCAGTCTAGAGTTAGAAAGCTTTAGAGAAAAAGAAAGAAAGTAAGAGAAAATATATAATTTAGATTTAAAATATATAGGAAATATAGGAATAACTTTCTTAACTTTTAGTTTTTAGTATAGCTAAGATTATACTTAATCTTAATTATTTATAGATTTAGTATAGAATATTATATATAGTCTTAAACTAATAGGGGAACTTTATTTAAATATTTATAATTCCCTTATTATACTTCTACTTAACTAGCTTATAAAATCCTTAATATAGTATACTAGATATAAAGCTAGATATATAGCTCTAATATATAAACTGAGTTTTATATCTAGTTACTAATATATAATAAGGTATCTACTCTTCTATTACTTCTAATACTTATATAAATAACCCTAGCTTCTATCTAATACCTACTATTATTATAGATTATCTCTAGATAGAAGTAAATATAGATATCTATAGATCTATTTAATAGAATAGATAATATAAAATAGGTATATACTCTACTATAAATAGATATTTATATTCTAACTTAATACTATAGTTATAATAGTATCTATTAGCTTAGTATTATTAGGAATAGCTATATATAAGTTAATAATATATATATAGAGAACTATATAGCTACTATTTTTAGTAGTTATAGATATAATACTATTAATCTTATTAGGGTTAGGAAAATAGAGTACCTAATAGTAGAAGTAGTAGTATAATATATAGAGAAAGTATTATACTATAATAAATAAATTATAACTAAATTACTTAAATACTTTAATAGCTCTCTTAGTCTCTATCTAGAAATACTAGCTTTTAAGGTATTTATAGCTAATTTTACTATTAGTAAGAATCTATACTTAGATAAAATAGATTAAAATATACTTAATAAAGAAATAATAGTTCTCTAAAGGATTATAGTTTCTACTCTATATAGTTCTTAACTTAGTATATATATTAGCTAGAGTAAACTTAAATATATTTATATCTAGTACTCTTTTCCTTTTACCCTTTACTAGAAAGAGTACTAGATATACTATTTCCTTATAGCTATAAATCAGAAGCTATAAAAGAATTCTAAGTATATCTTTAGCTTACTCCTATATATAAATATCCTTACTAATTATAAAGCTAATTATCTAGTTAATAAGATATTTAGACTACTATAATAATATCTCTTCTAGTTAATATATCTTAATAATAAGCTATAATACCTATAGTAGGTCTATAACCTAGTTATAGAGCTAGAGCTTATATTAGTCTACTATATCTTTTAGAAAGAAGATAAACCTCTACTATTCTCTAGAGCAGGCTATATTAAAACTAATCTTACTACTAGTAGTAACTATAAGGAATATAGATAATATTCTAACTAGTATATATAGCTAATAATTAATAAAATACTAGAGAGTAAATACTATAATAGTATAGAGTAATACTACTAACTATAGTATAGATAGATCTTATATCTAGTATAATATAATATAGTTTATAAGCTATAGATATTTATTAATATTTTACTATATAAATATATTTAAATCCCTAGCTATAAGTATATAGAAGGTATTCTAGTCTAGTATTATAATAATAGTATCTAACTTATTAAATAGCTAGTCTATCTATCTAATTAATTATTACTAAATCTTCTCTACTAATTATAACTAAGCTATAAGTATTATTATAATATATAGCTCTATCTACTAGTTATATCTCTATAATAGATTCTTAAGATTACTAACTATATATTAAATTAACTATAATAGTACTTATTCTACCTTCTAATAGCTAGCTTTAATTTTACTCTCTCAGGCTATTATTATCTAGATCTTATTACTATAAATAAGATTAAAAATATTAGAGTATAAGAAGGCTTAGATAGTAGCTATATTAAAGTTCCCCTTCTTAATAGTATAGGATTATATATATAAGATATTATATCTAAAGATAGAGCTAGTTTTTCTAGGTTCTAAGATAACTAAATTAGAGTTTTATAGTATATAGATTAGATACTTAATTATAATAGTATATAGAATCTAAGGAGGTTTCTAATTCTTTTCTATAGCCTGCTTCTCCCTATTTCTACTTCTATAAAAAGCTTATTTATTATCTCTATTATATTTATTAAGACCTTCTACTCCTTTATCTTTCTAACTACTATATATCTCTAAGTTAATATTAGCTTTATTCTCTATCTATAGATTTATTCTCCTAAGTAGAGTATTTATAGACTATTTATAGAGAAAATATAAAGTATTATATTAGTAGTACTATTAAGCTAGAGTAATATACTTACTTTATCTTAGTAGAAACTTAAATACTATATTTATAAGTTAAGTTTACTACTATAGTATCTATTCTTTCTTACTAATATATTAAACTAGATTATTATAGTAACTACTAGTTTCTAACTTTAGCTCTAGTTCTAGCTCTAGCTTAAGACTAATAGTATTATATCTAGAGTAGAAATCTCCTAGTATCTCTATAATACTATTACTAGAGAATTAGTACTATAGCTTAATATCCTTATAGCTATAGAGGAAGATAGTATTACTAAACTATTATAATCTATTAGTATTCTCTATATTCCTTATACTTCTACTAGAAGCTTTAAATCTATCTCTTACTATATTATACTCTATCTAAGTAAGTACCTTCTATATAGTACTCTATAATCTAGAGAGGTTTTTCTTACTATA
Source organism: Clonostachys rhizophaga (assembly GCA_902077795.2). NCBI lineage: Eukaryota > Fungi > Ascomycota > Sordariomycetes > Hypocreales > Bionectriaceae > Clonostachys > Clonostachys rhizophaga. Next base: position 7,751 of record CABFNQ020000549.1, read on the forward strand.
TAATATCTTAATAGCTATACTATATATAGCTACTAAGCTTAATAACTTTCTAGTAATATATAATACTATTTATATAGAGTTATAGCTTCTAGATAGATAATATATAAACTATAGTCTAATCTTTTTAATACTTAGCTTAATAAAGCTATTAAAAAATAGCTAGTTCTGCTTCTCTTATAAGGGTATAGAACTATATTTTTAGTACTTTTTATTATAGAGCTATAGAAAGAATATATAGACTATTTATAGCTTCTAGTATATAAGAATAGTATATAGAATCTAATAAATTAGTATCTATTTAATCTTCTCTTCTATCTATATTAGTATATAAATATAGATAAACTTAGATAGGAGAAGGTTTAACTAAGCTATAATATATATATTTAGTAGCTCTCTTAGACTATATAGATCTTTTATAATATATAGGAAGCTATTAATATTATAAACTATTAGTACTAGTTTCTACTCTGCTATATTATCTTAGTAGAGATAGATCTTAGTATTAGACTAATCTTTATTCTTTTCCTTATATTAATCTATAAATTAGATTTTAAGTTAGCTAGTTAGTAATAGCTAGTTATAATAGAGATCTATAATTAAAGTATCTAAGAGTTATATAATCTAGTTTAGGCTAAGCTATTATAACTATTTTCTTTACTTAGTAAAAGATAATCTACTAATTTTTATACTAGATTTAGTTTATATCTTATATAGATATAGATACTAGTAGTAGTTTATAAGGTATAATATATCCTGCTCCTTATATTAATATACTAGGTATAATATAAGGCTTATAATAAGAATATAGATAATCTATTAAGCTAGCTTCTTCTCTTTATCTAAGTTTTCCTCTTTAATCTAGTTATAAATTACCTAGTAGATAGGTAGTTCTATAGTAACTAGCTTATCTTATTCTTTATCTTATTCTTTATCTTATTCTTTATTATATATCTTATTCAGGGGATACTTATTTATAATACTAATACTTTTATCTAGCTTATTATTTAGATTAATAATACTATTTAGAGCTAATTATTAATAAGCTATATATATTATATAAAGTTAAGTATTTAATCTAGGTAAAACTTATAACTATATAGATATATTAAGTATATATACTATAACCTGCTATTCTCCTCTACTATATTAATCTATATATTAGTACTAGATACTAATAAGTAATTATTTAGTAATATATTACTATCCGGAATAGCTATATTTATTATATTATTATCTATTAAGTCTATTAAATTAGTTTTATATAAGTATTAGTATATTAAAGCTTTCTCTAGAAATAGTATATCTAGTATATATTCTTTTCTATTATATTACTCTCTAATTAGAGATCTAGATAGAGCTAGTTTATTTAAACTTCTATATTATTATATTCTAATATTCCCTAGTAAGTTATCTATTAATATTAATATATCTAACCTAGGAGATAATAATAATAACTTAGAGAAAGTAGAGTTTATTATAACTTAGTTATTATTACTACTATTATCTAATCTACTAGAAAAAGTATTACTATTAGTAATAGAGGAGAAGTTAGATTATAATATACTAGAGCTTATTACTATTAATAGTAGTTCTTTTATAAATATAATAAGTAAGAATAAACTTAACTATAGATATTATAAAATTATATTCTATAGTCTAATTATATAAATATTTAGTAAAGATATTAATAATAATAAAACAGGTTCCTTATAATATCTTAGCTAAGATTATATTTTTAGTTTAATCTTAGTTTTCTAATACTCTAATACTATAATAATAATAATAATATAAATATTTAATATATAAAGATAGTATCTTAAGGATATTACTTAGGCTTATTAAAAATACTAAATACTAGATTTAGAATAATTAATAGTTAAAGTACTATAAATAGTAGAGATCTTAGAGATCTCTTTAAATTTCTATATATATATTAACCTAGTAAATAGTATTTAAAAATATACTAAATCTCCTGTTTAATTATATATAGATTATTTATTTCCTTTTTAGTCTATTAGATTAGTATACTATACTATTATATATATAATAAGAGGTTCTATATATATAAAGGATCTACTTACTAGTTCTAACTAAAATATTTTAAATAGAAAAAATTTAGATTAGATTATTTAAGTAGGGTTTATAGTATAATATACTTAATAAGCTTAGAAAACTATTAAAATATTTATTAACTTATTATAAGTAATCTCTTTCTTTTTTTATCTATATTAGAAGAAGGAAGGAGGAATATTATAAAAAGAGAAATTATTATTATTATTATTATTTATTATTTATTATTTATTATTTATTAAGAGGCTAATTACTAGTAATATTACTAGTAAGCAGAAAAAGAATAATAGCTTTAGCTATAGCTATAATAGTAAAGCCTGCTAAATATATCTACTTATCTAGCTATATAAGTAACTCTTCTAGTCTATCTAGTATATTTAAACCTTAATTCAGAAGTCTTAGATATACTCTAGATAATAATAGTACTATAGTAGTTATATATAATAGGGGTTTATAAGACCTCTCTATTTTAAACCTATTAGCTACTAAAAGCCTTAATATATCAGGGGCTAGATTAAGCTAGTCTCTCTTTTAGAAGATCTTAAGTATTATAATTAATAGTTCTAATCAGATTTCTAGTATTAAGATATATAGTAGTCTACTATCTAGCTTTCTTTCTAATTCTATTTTCCTTATTATCTCTAGTATTAATACTACTAGCTTACTAATATAAAGTACTATTATACTCTATATATCTAATAAGTAGAACTATATAAATCTATTTAAAACTCTCTCTAAATATAAGAGAAAGCTTAAGAAGTTTATTAGCTAGTAGTATATATTCCTTATTAAGAAAGATATACTAAAATATATAGTTTATAAGCTTACTAGAGATTATATCTAGACTAGTAATAAAGAGGGTAATTTAGATATAGATAACTATATAAATTATATAAAGCTACTTTTTCTTTCTCTAATAGCTATACTCTTAAAAGATATCTAGCTCTTCTAGATATTAACTTTAGCTTTACTAGATATATTAAACTATTAAGATATTAATAAAGATAAGAAGAATAAGAATAATATCTCTTTATAACTATCTACTAGCTTAATTCTTATATAGACCCCCTAAACTAATTATAAACCTATTATAATAGAACTAGATAATAATATATAAGTATTAGGATAAGAACTTAGTAGTAATAGTAAGCTAGTAACTCTAATAAAAGCTCTTTAAACTAAGCTAAGGGTTAGTAAACTTAAGAGCTATTATAAAGAGATAGATAGAGCTTTTAATACTCTAGCTATTATCTAAAGACTATAAAAGAGAGATTTTACTAATAGATTATCCCTATAAGAGATCTATATTATTAGTATTACTATTCTATATAATATATTTAGTAATTAAAACTAGAAATAGCTTACTAATATAATAATATATTTTTATAATTACTATTTATAGTACTATTTTACTAATCTTAATTAGAATATAGGGAAAATAGTAGAGGAGATCTATAAGAATAATCTAGTAATACTATTCAGTTTTACCCTATATTAAGCTTAGACTACTTAGTATAATAGTTCTAATATATTAATAATTAATAATATTTAACTAGTTAATATAAAGATATTACTTATTTATAAATAGAATTATTAGTTAAGCCTAGCTATAATAGTATTAAATAGAGATATTAAAGACTTTCTAGCTAAGAATAGAATAGATATTAATATAGGGTTAATACTTTTAATAAAAATAGCTAAGTATCTTAATAGGAAGCTTAGTCTTTCTAAAGATATCTTAACTAAAAAGATCTATATTTAGTAATTACTAATAGTAATAGTAGATATTTTTAGTCTTAGAATTTATATCTTTATCTCTAGAAGCTTCTTTATATATTATAATAAGATTTATTTATTTAATAGTATTAGAAAAGAGAATAAGTTCTATACTATAGTACTTACTATTATAGATAAGCTTTCTAATCTTTTAAATATCTATAAGGTATTATATATATATATTATCCAGCTTATTCTAATACTCTTTTCTTATAGTAATAGTACTATATAAGATCTTTCTAAAGATATAAGAGTTTTAGGGGTTTAGATAGCTATAAATAGTAATCTAAGTATCTTATATAAAATATCTATTCTAAAACTCCTTAAAGTTTATATACTTTCTAGAGGTTTTATAGAGAAATTAGATAGTATAATAGGAGGTAATACTAATACTAAGATAATAATCTACTAATAGCTTAGTCTCTATAATAAATATTATTATTATTATTATAGAGATAGTAAAGATAGTAATAGTAATAATAATAATAATAATAATAAT